>OX459016.1:9621997-9624497 GCA_949774965.1 Diarsia brunnea | reverse complement strand
GGCAAACGATCAGAAGAACAAGCTCCATAAAGAATGACATCTGTCTAGAAAACTTATTCTATTTCAGCAGAGTTTATACTGGGACACATATACGAACTCCATGATGTGTATTAGGCCAACCATCATTGTTGTAATTAAGTTATTTCCAACACTGGCCCTTGAACCAATATAAACTCATGTAAATCACATTACACACGTTGAACACTATAAATAATCTAAGCATAGATACATCCACTGTCTAAAAATAATAAAACATTACAACAGCAAAAACATAGCAAAGTATAAATTTATCAAAGTATCCGTCACACATAAACAGTAAATATTCAAAACTATGTGATACGGATCTAAAACAATTATACTTCTGCAAGTACCTTACCTACTGCTAGAACCATTATGTCATTTATTTAACGATATAAATAAACGACATACAAACTTATCGTGTTTTACCTTTGCCAACGGTTTCGTTAAAACGTCGGCCACCATTTCATCAGTAGAAAGGTATTTTATAACGACTGTACCTTCCTCAACGATTTCCCTGATGAAATGATGTCTTACGTTAATGTGTTTCGTTCTGGCGTGGTACATAGAATTAGTGCACAACTTCAGCGCAGACTGATTATCATTAAACAATGTAATCCTATACTGTACCCCGTAAATTTCAAACCGAAACTTGCGTAGAAAAAGAGCCTCTTTACAAGCATCTGACAGACACATATATTCGGCCTCTGTGCTTGAAAGAGCCACGGTTTTTTGTTTTCTACTCTCCAAGAGATGGTAGGAATTTCCAATTTTGAACACATAGCCGTATAAGATCGGCGATCGACCTCATTTGACCGCAAAATCAGCGTCAGCATATGCAACAATATCCAACCCTGACTTCTGAAAAGTTAAATAATGATCAGCGTACCTTTCAGATAGCGAAGAACACGTTTTGCCGCCCTTCCAGTGAGTCTCGTCGTACGCGTCGTTAAACTGGCTCTTTCTCTTTCTCTTTCTCTTTCTCTTTCTCACTCTCTTTCTCTTTCTCTTTCTCTTTCTCTTTCTCATTCTCATTCTCATTCTCTTTCTCTTTCTCTTTCTCTTTCTCTTTCTCTTTCTCTTTCTCTTTCTCTTTCTCTTTCTCTTTCTCTTTCTCTTTCTCTTTCTCTTTCTCTTCTCTTTTCTCTTTCTCATTCTCTTTCTCTTTCTCTTTCTCATTCTCTTTCTCTTTCTCTTTCTCTTTCTCTTTCTCACTCTCTTTCTCACTCTCTTTCTCACTCTCTTTCTCACTCTCTTTCTCACTCTCTTTCTCACTCTCTTTCTCACTCTCTTTCTCACTCTCTTTCTCACTCTCTTTCTCACTCTCTTTCTCACATCTCTTTCTCACTCTCTTTCTCACTCTCTTTCTCACTCTCTTTTCACTCTCTTTCTCACTCTCTTTCTCACTCTCTTTTCTTTCTCTTTCTATTTCTCTTTTGTTGGAACGTGGACTACTCAATAAATTACCATATTAGATTCCAAGATATATTGTGCATCCGCACAGGCCAAACGATCAGAAGAACAAGCTCCATAAAGAATGACATCTGTCTAGAAAACTTATTCTATTTCAGCAGAGTTTATACTGGGACACATATACGAACTCCATGATGTGTATTAGGCAACATCATTGTTGTAATTAAGTTATTTCCAACACTGGCCCTTGAACCATATAAACTCATGTAAATCACATTACACACGTTGAACACTATAAATAATCTAAGCATAGATACATCCACTGTCTAAAAATAATAAAACATTACACAGCAAAAAACATAGCAAAAGTATAAATTTATCAAAGTATCCGTCACACATAAACAGTAAATATTCAAAACTATGTGATACGGATCTAAAACAAATTATACTTCTGCAAGTATACCTTACCTACTGCTTAGAACCATTATGTCATTTATTTAACGATATAAATAAACGACATACAAACTTATCGTGTTTTACCTTTGCCAACGGTTTCGTTAAAAACGTCGGCCACCATTTCATCAGTAGAAAGGTATTTTATAACGACTGTACCTTCCTCAACGATTTCCCTGATGAAATGATGTCTTACGTTAATGTGGTTCGTTCTGGCGTGGTACATAGAATTAGTGCACAACTTCAGCGCAGACTGATTATCATTAAACAATGTAATCCTATACTGTACCCCGTAAATTTCAAACAGAAACTTGCGTAGAAAAAGAGCCTCTTTACAAGCATCTGACAGACACATATATTCGGCCTCTGTGCTTGAAAGAGCCACGGTTTTTGTTTTCTACTCTCCCAAGAGATGGTAGAATTTCCAATTTTGAACACATAGCCGGTATAAGATCGGCGATCGACCTCATTTGACGCAAAATCAGCGTCAGCATATGCAACAATATCCAACCCTGACTTCTGAAAAGTTAAATAATGATCAGGCGTACCTTTCAGATAGCGAAGAACACGTTTTGCCGCTTCCGTGAGTCTCGTCGTACGCGTCGTTAAACTGGCT